>RPOG01000022.1:0-39509 GCA_008086565.1 Thalassoma bifasciatum
TTCTTCATACACACAGCACACATGGCACACACATGCATACACTCAGGGGAAGAAGCAGGGAAAGGGCAGTGGGATGTACAGCTGTGATGGTGTGTCTCAGAGAAAGATCAGACTCTTTAATAAATGATGAGCTTGAGGTGGAAGCTGCCTTCATGTGTGTGTGTGTGTGTGTGTGTGTGTGTGTGTGTGTGTGTGTGTGTGTGTGTGTGTGTGTGTGTGTGTGTGTGTGTGTGTGTGTGTGTGTGTGTGTGTGTGTGTGTGTGTGTGTGTGTGTGTGTGTGTGTGTGTGTGTGTGTGAATTGAAAGAGAGAGTGAAAGGTGACTTACTGGTCATGGGGTGGCCACTGTCAATAAAAGTGTTACCATGAGTGTTGAGGAGCGCAGCTACACAACAGCAAAACTAATTCAGTGTTGATAATTAATCAGCTATTATTTAGATGACAGCTATTCAAACTAACTTGGGTATCAGGTGAAACATACTCTAACAGATAGTTTTGCCATCTCAACATTTTGCTATCCAGAAGGTTTGGGAAAGTGAAGTTCAAAAATAGAAATGCTCAAACTGCTGTATAAAAGTAAGTACCTGAGTGCTGCATGTCCTGTTTATTGGTGCCTATAGTGGAGTTACAGAGTCCAATTACAGCCCAAAGTTTATATAAGTTTTAACTATTGCTTCATGCTACATCACTTCATCCCAAACTTTAAGATCATCTGCATCATTATTGCAGAACTAAATGGACAATGTCACATGCTAAATTGATTTGTTGATTGCAGTGTGGCTCTGTTGAATCAACTATTGAATATTTTTGTTTTTCAGTTATAGACTCTGACATGGCTCAAGGGATTACATGACTCAGTGTTTTCCAGAATAAGTAAAGCTTTCCACTTCAAAAATAATGCATTTTAAAAATACCCCTGCTCTCCACATGATCTTAATCAAAAAGGAAAAACAAAACTTGTGCCTCACATTTCCAAAAAGTGCCTTGGTTCCTATATACCAAAAGATGACGATGCAAGGCTTCGTCACACAGTGACTTCACATCATTACTTGCTTGTGTTAAAAGCACAAAAGCAGTGTCAGTGTTTCTCCACTGTTGCATCAGGTGTAGTAACTACTCTGAAAATTCACTTCTAATGCAGAAGCTGAACCCTCTCAAACCAACCACACAGCTTTGCCTCGCTCACTGCTGTGTGGGCATCTGCCACACTTTCATGCACTACACATCAGCTGTGAATACCTGCGTGAAACAATCAATTAGCTATAGGGCGGACAGGAGTCCACATCTAAAAAAAATACCTTCCAATTAGGACTTTTCTCTTTTCAGATGAGAAACTTGTGACTGTATCACAATGTTCATCAAACAAATGATCATATTTTCAGCTTCCAAATGACAAGCATGGATTTACTGTGGCTAAGGATTTTAACTTTTCAAATGTTTTCCAAAGTCAGAGATACACAAGGAATTCTTGTCAAAGCATGCAGATCAGAACCAGTGACATTTTCAGAGTCACTTAAAGGGATAGAACAAGGATCATTCATTCATCTTCTTCTGCTGCTTATCCTGTTCAGGGTCGAAGCCTACCTCAGTTGTCAAATGGGGTGGTGGGGGGGTACACCTGAGACTGGTTGCCGGTCACAAGGCTGAAACATGGAGACACTCGACCTTTCATGCCCAAACTCACACCTAGAGGCATATTGGAATCACCAAATAGCCTGATGAGCACGTTTTCAGACTGTGGGTGTGCATGTGTGAGCACCCAGAGAGAATTCATGTACACACAGGGAGAACATGCAAACTCCACACAGAGAAGCTCACCTTGCTCAAAATAGGTTTAAACTGGCAACCTTCTTGCTAACCATTGCGCTACTGTGCAGCTCGACATCGACATCAGAAGTAGATGTACTGCACTAAACAATTAGTTTAACCATGTTTGGAGAAATCCTAGCTCTTACACACAACATATAACATATAAAAGTCCTTTGAGACTACATTTAACCCTTCAGTGGCTTTGCTTTCTTATGAATGAAGCACACTGTATCAGCTCTGCCAAAACAAATTAAAACTAAAATTGGAAATACATACAGCATAGTATACATAAATACAGTATACATTTTGTCACTGACTGATAAAATATCAAGCGCCATCTTTCAACAACAATAAAACTTTAATAAACCTCATGTATTGACCACAGTGACGACAGACTGGCGGGGTGTGAACATGAATTTAGTAGGCTGCAGTAGCATCTGCACCATGAGGAGACTGACTGATGCTCCATGATGAGTCCCAGGGTCATTACATGACAGTTAACTTGATCGATGCCATCAACAGAGGGGTAATTCTCCCACTGACAGGCCCCGCCGCCCTCCACAGTGATGAAATGCCGATCTGACGAATGCTTTAACACATTTCACATCCCTGCTCTGTTTAAGTCTGAACAGCCATTTTTAATCATGTCATGTTGGATGAAATATGAACCACAAAAACTCAGAGAAACTATGAAGACAGGGGAAACTGACTGTAACTTAATGGGAAGATATAACTGATACATCTCGGGGCTGCGACTAACCGTTATTTTATAACACAATTACCCAGAGCTGAAGGTTATGTTGCAGGATGCCTTTTTTTTCTGTGGATAAAAGTCAGTAATCAATTTATGATAATGATGAAAACATAAAATCCACAAATTTTGGAGGAGTCTTTTTTGAATTGTTGCCTAGTGCTTTTGTTTAATGAATAATAAAATTAAAATTCAATTAAAATCATTGATTTATTCATCCATCTGTTATAGTGCTTAATTTACAGTCCTCATGTTCAGATCCTTTCAGGAGCTCTCACTGTAGTAAAATGAACTGAGTCAAATGGTCCACTGAGCATTTAGATAACAGACTTTGTGTGGTACTCAAAGGTTAAAAGCTCTTTTAGTGGAGAATCCCTTTGGAGTACCCACTGCACATGAGAGCACATAGTTTAGTACTTGAAGTGAACCACTTCTTGAATGGGTTAATCCAATTTTGGGCATAAATGTACTTTACCATTTGATACAGCATGTGAACTGCTCACCACAAAGGAATGCCTGCATTTTTTTTCATTAAGCACAGATCAGTGGTTATGCCATGAAGTCTCTAAGCTCATGTAAATCAATTTATGTCTAACATGATACTGCCTTTAACCTTTGAACCCAGTGCAGGTCACAGAATGAATTTGCTGATCAATACAGAAAAGCTGGTTTCTATCTGGTGTAAACACAACGCTGATAGCCATCTGAGATTACGATACCTAATTATCAGTCTGATCACTCCTTTGTGATAATAGCCATTTAATCCAAGTGGAAATGGAAACACCCTAAAAAATTTGTGCTATTTGAACTAGAAAGAAATAAAGGATGCTCATTGTCTCACGTTGGTTTCTTTTTGGTTGATCTGTTTTCTGAAAACTCTGTGTCCTTTTCATGGATCATCAGTCTTGCCTGTCTTTAAAGAACTTTATAAATAGTTAATGGTCACACCTCAATGCTTTCATTCAACTATCAGAAGTGTGGAACATCATGACCTCAGTCACACAAGTGAAAGTTACGTGAGGGTCAAATAAAGATGATGTCCTTGTTATTCATATTGGAAATAACTTGCCATAATGCAGACATGATACATGTTTCTTCCAAAGAAATTCCTTTGGTATATTGAAAAGCACTGTAAACAGGAATTTAAGGAGGGGCAGGAAAATCAAGAAGCAATTATTGCATTGGCTGATAAACTTCTGATAATGTTCAAGTCTGAAAGGGGATCTATTGTTCTGTGGAAGCAAAGCTCCTGATACCCAAACTCTGACCTCCCTCCCTGATGAAAAAAGGAAAACTCCTACACAATCACTCACATTATCTTCCCATACAATGAGATTTGAGTCACTGGTGTAGCTGTGGGCTCTGTTAGGTGGACTATAGATGGATAAACAATCTCATGAACACACTCACACACAGGGAAAAAAAGAAAACAGACAGATAGGAAACTGGGTTGTGGGGCTATCTCTCCCCCCAGTGTTCTGCAGTCCATCGACCCTGCATGGCTGCTCTCAGCTGGATACGTGTCATCCACAGCAGCCCTGCCTGTTAGGGAGAAAGTGAGGGCTGTGGCGGCTATAAGGGAGGTGGAAATAAATGGGAGAGGAAGAGAGGATCCAGGGGTGATGCAGTGGAGGAACAGGGGATGAAACTCAAGAAGTAAAAAGAGGAGTGTGGCAGTGCTTGTGCAGCCGACTCACTGGCTTCAGATTTGAACGGGGTCAGAGGTGAAATGGGGTTGTCTGTCAGATGTTGCTCAGTATCATAGCTCCAAGGAAGCCAGATCAGTAGACAGCCTCCACCTTTATCTGATTCCCTCCACCTTGTCTTCCTCCTCATTCTGCTCCTCCTAGTAAGGTTGTTTACTCACCTCATGTGTCTCCCTCATCTCTCTTTGATAGGTGTCTATAGTGATGTTGCCATGTACCAGCTGCAATCTGCTCTTACTCTCCTTTATTCAGGTAAGACATTTCATGCTTTTATGTTCAATATAAATCCAGCTGGTATATTCCAAAATACATATATCCTCTATAGGGGTGACCATATTATAAAAGCCCAAAAAGAGGACCCCCCCCTACCCAGCTTCTTAGAGTTACTGCAAAAATACCCAACGCTACCTAGAGATGACAAAGTAGCCTCATGTACCATACATTTATTTAAAACACTCCCTGGTAACATAAACAATGTCTGGAGGCCCACATCTGCCAGGGAAAAAAATGTAAAGATGAAACCTGGCTCAGTTTATTATATTTTTTTTGCCCATATTAAATCAAGATTCTGAGATAAAATTAAAATTTATAGAATCAAGAGAAAAAATTTGACTTATCTACATTTTTTGACTTTTATGTCAAAAGTTAGGCTTTCTGTCATCATAACTTTGACTTTGATATTGCAAAAATTTGACTTAATATGGGCCACGCCTCATGCATGCTCAACATCTTGACAGATTGGTGCATCACAATAAAGCTAGTAGCCCAGTGAAGAGCTGTATTATTTATTAATTTCATATAATTTATGTATATCTGCAGCTAGAAAGTCATAACCAGGCTCTGACCAGGTGTTATACCAGTGTAGCCTTTCAAGTTGTTGTTTTTACTGTTTTAAGACTGGTGTATTTTTATTCTTCTTGGTATTTATCTTACATTTGGTAGCCAAACATAGCTGTGTCCATGCTGGCAATGTTGTGGGTCCACAAATACTATATTTAACTGCCAGTTTGAAAGCATCTGTACTATAAATTAAAGAGATTAGTTCAATTTTTTATCAGTATACGAAGCAAATGATGAAGCAAAAATTTTTGCAGGTAGGCAAGACCCAAAATAGACAAATTGCTCCTTAAAGAATAATGAAGACTCCTCAAAATATAAACATTATCATTATCAAAAAGAAATTCCTTGTGCAGTTGTTTTTCTTGTCTTTGAATGTTGCTCATATGGCGCAATGGCAAAAAAAGTTGACACAATTGATTGCTGCTTCGGTCTGTTGGCTAAACCAGCAGTAGCACCTATTTTGCTGCCCTCAGCCCCAAGTTTAGCTCCACATTTTGTCATTCTCTTTACTTCTCTGACCACTTACAAACAGAATTGAAGCAAAAAAAGGAAGACTCTAATTGGCTGTTATCACACACATTTCCGACATGTTTGATTGATTAAATGTGCTCACAGCTGATCACCATTATCGATATTAGGATGGAAATTTATCATGATCACGAATCAAGATCACATTATCGCTCAACCCTAACACACAGTATTACTTTGTTAACATGCAACGTCAATAATTGTTATAAAAGGTAAAAATTCTTGGCTATTTTCACCTTTGAAAATGTCAGGATAAGTTTCTCCCATGATATGCTAAATCAAGCTGAACAAATGTCAGCAACAGCTTTCTGTAAGGGAAAAATGCGGAAGTTATACCAATTTACTCATCTTACATTTAGTCGGATAGCCAATGAGTTTCTATCCAAAAACAAATGTTGACCTTTCTCTGGAAGACCATGCTGTGTTTGCATCATTTAAACAACACATAAATGGCTCCTTTTCATGAAGGTCATGTCATGCTGCATTATCTGTTTCTCAGCATGTGGTCTGCCAAAACTGTCAACAGTACCCTTCTTTTCACTTGTTTCATATCATGTATGTTCAAAGCATTTTACTACACTGTCTGAAGTGGTTTTCATTTATAAAAAGCTGCTAAAGAATATTTAAGATCAAGGAAACACTTCCCACACAAACAGGCAAAGACACAGGGATTTGTGTTGTAAGTTGACTGTTGGCATAATGCTTTGGAGTACAATATAAGAATCTGTGAATTACTACACATAGATTTTTTACTTAAACTGATATCCTGAACTGATATGCACTGAGATTTATGAAAAACCTGCTACAATTTTGGTCATCACGCTGAATTGCTTTATCCAATCACATAAATGATATGTGCCAGTGTTTTCCTGGAATAACCATAAGCTAACATATCAACCATATGCAAGACAACTGAAAGTAATTGTTGCTGTTTGATAAATAAAGTGTTGCAAGTATACCACAATCTTAAAATAGAATCAGTGAATGGATAACTCAAGTGCAATGTCTTGTACGGGCTCTGGGATTTTTGGCAATATCTTTGTTATTAAAGAAAAAAAGGGACAAAAAGAGAACCACTTTTTGTTTTGCAGTGTGTGCTCTGCTTGCACAGTTGCCTTTCAGACAGGAAACTGTGTTTGGATACCTTCCAAGAGGTTATAATGAAGCAAACATTCAATTTCAGTGGACACCACAAAAGCAGGGCAGAGATGCCAGGAGATATTATTTGGCACACTGCTGGGAAATTGGTTCTAAGGACTGCCAATTACATTAAAGTATACTTTTAAAGGAAAAAGTGGTGTAAACTGTTGTTTATACTTCAGCTTCATAAAAGCATAATTTTTCCACTACACACATATCCATGTATGCAGGACACAGATGCAAACACAATCAAAACAAACACACTGTCACATCTGCAGCGTTGTTGCAGTGTTGCCCTCCTCCGAACTGTCCTCATTACCAAGTTCCTCTTGTTTTTGTTTGAGAGTGGCCTCTGATAATGATAGAAGTCAGTTTAAGGACTTCACTTCCTGTAACTCCAGCTGTTTCTGAGGAATGCCGGAAAATGCTCAAAGATATGCTACTTTTTGTTCCAATGCACAGACAACACTAGAGACTGAGTAGTGGACTAAATATAAATCTTTCACAGATAACAATTTCTTGAAAAAGCAGACATGACTTGATTTATAGATTAAGGAAATATGTCAGTGGGTGGTTCTGTGAGGTTTTTAACAGAAAAAAATGGAACAAATACAGGGAGAGAATTGACAACTTGTGTGATTGTTGTTCGAAAAGTATTAGCACATCAGCCTCTTTTACGAAGTACAAAATGACACAATAGGATACAATATGATATCACCTTGGGATGTGACACAGTGTGATATGAAATGATACGGTGCGGTGCAGTGTGGTGCAAGATAATACTATTAGATACAATTCGAGACTGTATGATGCCATGAAATATGATAAAATAAGCTTAAATACAGTGCAATAAGTTTTGATGTAAATGATGCAATGCAATTGGGTGTGGTAGTATATGAGGGATAAGACACATTTCAGTGAAATGAGGCATAATGAGATGTGATAAAATATAACAATGCAAAGTGGAGCGATGTAACACTGTGCCGACCATACCATGTGATGCAATTCAGGGCGCAAAAAGGGGAAATGATTGTACATCATGATACAATAAATTTTTTTAACCAGGTCTGTTAATGTGATAGGATGTGATAAAATGTGATATGATGCAAAATGAGGTGATAAAATATGATGCAATAAGATGTAATAAGATAAAGTGTGATATGATGTAGCACAGTGGGATACAATACATACAATTTAATGCAGTTAAAGGATGCAATGCAGTATCATACTGTATGATTTAATGATATAATGTCATCGAATACATCATAATGCAATAAAAAATTCAATGTAAAATACAACATATTACATGTATTGAAAATAAACTGAGCACCATCGTTTATCCATGTCAGTGGTAGTATGAACCAAAATCAACATCTAATTTGTAAACAAAGAAGCATACATCAACTTGATTTGCTAACTTTTTGTTCTGCACATGGTCATCGTGTAAAAAGACAACAAAATATCATGTGAAAGAGAAAACATAAAGTGATTTCACAACTCCTGCAGCCTCAAGAAACACAAATAATCAGATAAAGGCAGACAGGTAAGATTCTGAAATGGTTACAATTTTTGAAACGGTAAATGATGATTAATGATTCTACTGTTTTTTCTTTTTTATCCCTTTTCATTTTTCCTCCCACAGTCGAGCTAAACACTAGTTCAGATCTCTGTCTGATGATAGAAAAAAGAGCCAAGACATAGAAATAGTCTGCTTTTAGGTCAACCCCTCAGAGAAGAAGAGGTGTGTGTTTGTGCATGCGTGTGAGTGTGTATAGCTGAGTGTGGGTGTGTGTTTGTCTGGATTTGTGTGTTTGTCTGTATGTGTGTGTCATATTACAGAGCAGAGAGGTAAAGGTATGGCAGCTGCCTGCAGGAAAATCTAAGCAGCCTGCATCTAAGAGAAGCTTTCATCCTCCTACTTGCCCACCAAAGAGGGAGGGATACACACACTTTTTCTCTGTCTTTTGAAGACACGTATACACCCACAAACAAGGGTTGAGGCTGAAAGTCCCAACAATCAACAGATATTTCACTACATGCCAGCTCCTTGGTCCAGATTGATTTCCATTGTCAAAATGTCAACATCCAGCATCTGTCTTATTTCTCTTGAGAACTAAGAGAGGTTTCAAGAGAGAGAAAAGTGAGACATCATTTAAAATTAGAAGGTTATTTTCTTCTCTGGGATTTTTCTGACAATGCATTAGCCAAATAGATTAAAATGGTATAAAAACTGAAAGTCTGGGGAAGGAACAGGTTATTTATTATCTCCATGTCAGCTTAATACTGGAGCCTTTGGACACATAGTAATGAGTAAGCTTATATTTCTAGAATCTGCAAGAATAGAAAGGTCAGAGCCAGTGCAGCAAGAACGAGTATGTGCTGACTTTCCTTGCTATACACATGCACCATGTCTTATCTGATCTGTATGAGAAGCAATGCATGTTAATGCTAGGTGTATAACTCTGCCATCAAACGAATCATGTCACCTAGTGGAGAGACTAGGACATCATATCACCCTGCTTTCTGTTTAGGGGCAAGAACACCAGACAAAAAAATACCTAGAGAGGATTTAGATATCTGAATATTTATTTATTACAACAGTCTAAAAAAGATTAAAAGAAGATACTCCAAGGATTTATCTGAAAAGAAAGTTCAACAGTTTGTCCGTAGGTTTCCAGAGGCCTCCTCCGGAAAGTTCCAGCACAGGTGCAGGCCAGTATCTTGAGGAGGAAAGAACAGAATATTCATCAGGGTGACCAACAAGTTGTTCAGGTTACTTTATGAGTAAAAGCAATATAATTCTTTTCGGGCAGAAACAAACAAATTAAACACAGAAAAATATGGATCCAACCCAAAGGGAACTGAATTAAATAAACAAAATAAAAATTAAACACACTTCAAATCAAACACAATACACCCAGTCCAAGTGTACTGCTATTGTCCATATAACTACTGATTGCGGGGGTGCCCAAAAGGATAGTTTTTCTCTCTTTTTGGATAAAAGTTTGAATAAAATAATTTGGCTGCAGCGGTAAAAATCACAAGTTCTGTCCAATATATGCTGTGGTGAGAGTAGAAGGGTACTTACCTGGAGGAAAGGTGGAACGCCTCCCCACCCCTCCACTTTCATCCAAAGCTTCCCCCTCTCGCACCGTGCGTCTCTGTTGCCTCTCTTTCGTGTGGTGACCCTGTCTCCCGGGGCAGCAGCAGCTCCTCCTGTCCCAGCCTCAGGTAAGCTCCTCCTGTCTAAATCGCTCCTCTCATGCCGTTCTCAGCACCCGGACAAGATGCCCCTTCACTGTCACGGCCGTCTGACCAGCGTTTTACCCACAGCGTTTTACCCACAGCGTTTTACCCACAGCGGTTTACCCACAGCGGTTTACCCACAGCGGCTCTCCTGTATGTCTGCTCCAGTCAGCTCAGCCAGTCTCCGACTTGCTCCTGCATTGTAACAGATCAACACTTACAAGTGGTATGGCTTGCACTTTATCTAGGTCTTTTACACAGATTTCCCTATATACTCATTTTATTCCAGCATAGAGGTACTGATCTACTAGAATCCCAAATAACGAGCGCTTAATTGAGTGTGCAAACCAAAATATTGCATGTGCTAAAAGTGGGCATGTTGCGGGTGATCTACTATCATTGCAGTGTTGCAAGACTCTAAAACCATGAATTGTGCAATCATGGGTGGTGCAATTAAATTTTTACACAGGGACAGTGCAGATTCCTGATGTGTTCAATGCTTTTCTTGCTTTATTTGCTGTATATGCTCACCCTGAGCGGTGCTTTGTGTCACCAATCAGCATGACAATCCTCCAGTGACACATGACTAAACCGGTCAGAAAATGTTCATTCATCTGGACAATATGAGACAAAATGATTGTAAAAGATTGAGACTTTGTACCTGGATGCAGTTTCCAAGATTTCTGTGACACTACCTGTCTGTCAGGGAACATGGATAAACAGAAGCTCACGTTAATACAGTTCAACCAGAAGTTGCACAATATCACAAAGGGGAAACCTGCTGCATGTGATCCTGCTCTTCCTGCAAATACAAATGGTGTCTTCAGCAAGTGATAAAGTAGCATGGGTAATACAGCGGCATGATTCCTCTTCCACTGAAAAGTGGCATGTTAGTCGTAAAGTTCACAAGCTCCACCTTCCTCATTTGTATGTTAAGACTGACATAGTGGCATGACCAAAATAGCAAAAGACCTCTCTCATTGTGCTTGTAAATGTAAAGGTCAACAATCCAATGTCTTTATATCGAGGTACAAAATGTCTACTGATACGCTGTGCAGAAGGGACCACGAACACGGGACAGGTTTTAAATACCCTAAGAATATGTACTATTACCACTAGTAATTACTCCCATTGGTATATTTTGTCATACAAATTTGTGCATTTGCCAGAGATTACTCTTCTGATATCTTCAAGGAATAAAAGCCCTTCTAAAATCTTTGTTATAATGTCTTTACAGACTGATTGCATCCTTTATTTAAAGCCATTTAATTATGATGAGTGAAATCTGTGCAGTTACCTTTTAAAAATGCAGTGATATACCTTTGATTGTCTAGATGTCTGAGGTGTTAAGATGTAACATATGATTAATAGAATTGGCTATTGTTCTCACTGTTGTCAGTCGGCATCCTTTGTAGTAGAAGACTCTCAAATCTCACACTGCAATTATGCAAGATAGAGGGGGAGCAATAAATCTGATAAGGCACACACAAACAGAGAGAGGGAAGAGGAAGTGAGAGAGAGAGAACCACACAGATATACTTAGGGGTATACACTCATGGTCGAGCAGAGAATTGTTGGAACAGAGATCAGATTAGAGAAGCTTTTCTGATCTTTGGAGAAAGAAGGGTGGGCTCATGTATCCATCTAAGCTGGCTTATCCTGATACAACCAGGGACAAAGACACACATACACACATTGGGAAATAAACTTTACAGGGTGGGATGGTTGAAGAACAGTTGGGTACAATCTCCAAACAATTCTATATCTCTTTTAGTCATGGCCAGGCTTTTGCTGTGACGTGGAAACAACTTTGAGCTCTTGTTAACAGTGTCCCCAAACTCCCCTATTGGTCTTCTTTGCTGCCTTTATATTTTGTAGTCGCTCTTCTAAAAGTGTCTCACCGTGCAGCCCCCAACAGCTTTGTGAGCTCGTCCTGTGTCATGCTGACTGATAGTTGTGTCTCTCTTCTCTCCTCTCTAACCAGGACTGAAGTCCAGATGTTGTGCCCCTCCATGAGTGATCCAAAACAACTCTCCCTGACTGTTTCATGGGCAACAGACAGACCCAAGCATCCACAACCATTGCTTGACTCAACCCAACCTTGTACTGAAGACCTCACCCATAACCCCTCACCCCTAATAGTCACCCTCAGTCCCCCACCCCCCTCTGTCCTGCTTTCTCTTAAGCCTCTACTCACATTTTGACAATCCCAGCCCTCCCTGAGCCCAACATGGTGGTCTGCGTTCCCGTTCTAGTCCTGGTCATGATGTGTCAAGGTGCTCTGCTTTCTGCCGGAGACCAATCTCAGCAGTCCCGCCGAGAGATCCGCATTGAGGGGGACCTGGTGCTTGGAGGCCTGTTCCCCGTGCATGAGAAGGGTGCCGGGATGGAGGAGTGTGGGCGTGTGAATGAGGACAGAGGGATCCAGAGGCTTGAGGCAATGTTGTTTGCCATTGACAAAATCAATATGGACCCATTTCTGCTGCCTGGAGTTACTCTGGGCGTCCACATACTGGACACCTGCTCCAGAGATACCTACGCACTGGAGCAGGTGGGGAAACATGATCTATGCTCATGAGTTAAAATTGCCTGTTATCTATTTCAAACACTGACCACATACAGTTTGCGTGAGATGACACCTCAGGTATAGTCATCAAAGACCTTTGCTGTAGCATGCTCCTCCTTGTAGGTCCCCTAATGTTTACTTTGATACCCAGTTATAGCTTTAACAAAAACACGGACCTAGTGGATATTACTAGAAGTTTACAGCAGTTTCAAAGAGAGTTCTTAATTGCACTGAGACCATAGGCCTTTGCAAACTGCAAACTATTATTTTCAGACGCGTTTCTTTGGATCTAAAATCTGAAAAAGACGTCAAGCAAAGACACCTTGCACTTATTTCTCTTCAAATACAAAAAACATTGCAGCATGTCAAAAATAGAATCATCAAGCAGTGAAAATGATTTGGGGGTTGTTTTACAAGTTGAGAAAAGAAAGAGAAATCACCGGGTCCATCCACTCCCAAAACAAGACAGGAGCAATGTTTCATTTGCTGGTAAAGGAGCTGGGATTGTCCCCATCACAAGTTCCAGGTGCATTTCAGGGTGTCAGTGGTTGAGTTTGATGCACTGCTAACTTCATATGTAAACAAAAAATACATAAAATACATAAAAAACAAAAACACCAGCTGTTATCGGTGATATTGGTTTGCTGTAAGGGCGAAAATACTGGTGCCAAATTTAGCAGTGCAGACAAAGTTTAGCAGAAAAAAGAGAGATCTGTGTTTTTTTTTGTCTTCTCTTTTTACATTGCCCTCCCTAGCTATTTGCCAAGCTTAGCACCTTTGTTCAGGAAGGGCTCACTAACTTTCTCTTAAAACTTAAGTCTGCTCTCCAGAGCTTCTCCACTCAGCAAAACTTTTTCTCCTCTCTGCCATGTGTGTAAGCACTGTGCATGCTAGCTTTCACTGATGATTGGCTGTTACCCATGGCATGGCTCTGCTTATAACCAATCAAATAGTGCTTTGGGTAGAGAATACTTTGAAACACAGTCGTGAGTGTAAAGGAATGTCACCACCAAACAGATGATATGGACAAGTGTTTAAAAACCCCTCCAGTCGCTGGTCTGCTCACACCCAATAAATGCACAAGTGGCACAAGTTGGACAAAGGTACAAAGAGTAAACAAAAATGGGAGATGACACAAAAGATCTGCAGCTCTTCAGTATCAAAGAGGCACAGAAAACTTAAGGTGGCCCAGCTACCCCCTCAGTGTCTCCATGTGTAGCTGAGAAATGAAGCTCGCGTTAGTTCATGCAGGACACGGAAGTCATACGCCCAGCTGATACCAGCTGACAGGCTGACGTTCGAGTCACACCTCTCCACTTAACCAATCACAGCTCGCCGTCGACCAACAAGGCGGTGTATTTAAACATGTCTACATTCACAACTATTCCTGCAACTGCTACGCACCACACTGCTGCGTCTCAAAGTTACCTCCTCCACCCCAGCCTCCTCCTGTTAAGTCTGTATACATGTATGATATTCATGTTTAATATTCATGTATAAAGTATGTGTCTTGTTCCCCAAGGGGGGATCTGCTTTGCACTCCCTGGAAAGCCTAAGCAGGCTGCTTGGCTAACCCAGGGAGTACTCTGAAACCAGAGCTGTAACGCCAATAATAACTGTATTCCATTTGGCAATAAATGGTTCAAAACTATGACGAGACTGTACCTGAATGAACATACAGTTGTGGTGACCTCTATCAACAGGCAGGGCGGTCTTGGCTCCACAGTCTTATGCAAGCAAGCCATGGCTGTGAGTGTTTTTACCCATCCTGCCTCTGGGGGCAAGGGAAAGGGCTTAAGAATCAGCCAGTCGACTGCAAGTCCAGAACGGGACCATGCACAGATGAATGGACGATTCATCCAGATGTGGTGGTGGAAATCAGAACTTGCTTTTAAATCGCAGTTGCAGATCTGTTTGCCTCAAGGGTTTCAAGACACTGCCCCATTTCTTTCTCCCTGAGAGGGGAAAACCCTCTCCTCGGTCCAGATGCCTTGGCCCTTCAGTTGCTCTAAGGCTTTCTGGATGTGTTTCCCATCCCCTCTGTGAGGCTCAGTCTGATGGCCTGGTAGGACCAATCTTTTAGCATTAGGTCTGCCACACACAGTGATAGAGTGGTTCAGATCCTTAAAAGAATGAGGCAGAGGACTACTGGTTCTAGACACAGAGTATGGAGGCTGCGCACAGACTGTGGCAAAGATATGGGACTGTTTTTGATCAGCAGCAGCAAATCCATTCCAATCAGCTCCAGGGAGCAACACATCTTTCCCTGTTCTTTTCTGTGTCACAGAAAGCTCCTCCATTTGATAAAGACACCATGGCCCATTGATGAGCCCAAGGCCATCTGTATGTATGCATCTTGGCCATTTTGTCCTCAACAGCCCCCCCATTTATAATATTTGAAGGTATGATAGCTGCTATGTTCATGTGTCGAGGACGGAACTTTTCTGATGATCATTGTGTCCTCACAACAAATTTTGGAGTTTGGACCATTTGGGCTCTGAGGAAAAGAGCATCTCTGGCTTAGATGTGATCACCTGGTACCGCAGACTGAACATTGCAGCTTCAGCTCCCCTCTGGGAGTTGGTTTTGTATTTGTGTTGGCGTTAGATGTAGGTCCCCAGCAGGTTCGGTGTTGGTAGTCTGTGTTTTTGGACAGTGTTTACTTGTACCCGCTTTTACTTGTGAATGCTGACACAACTCTTTTTGATAATGTAATTAGCTCCTTTTTCTCCTCTGCTGCTGAGTGATTCAAACTTATTATACCTTTACTAAAAATGCTCTACAAAATGCTCCATGATACTATAAGTTGTTAACAGGAGACATTTAACAACTGAATTAGATGTATCTTGGAATACTTTTGTATCCTGTCTGGATACACCTGAACTCAAATGATAGCAGAAAATCCTCTGGGAGAAATAGAAATTGAGGTTATTTGCAATGAGGTAAATGGGCTGAATACATAAAAGCATGACAGGTTTCCCCTAGGTATTGTTAGCTTCAAAAAATACATATTGTTTATTATTATGGAGATATATAGGGATTTATGATAAGGTGATCTTATCGAGGGGATGCATTGACTTTTTTATGAGCTTAAGATTTGTGATGTTGATGTGTTGCAGGTTAATTTGCTGTTTATCCACACACCAACAACATGATAAAATGAGCCCCTCTTGTAGAGCTATTTTTTTATGATCCCTTCAAGAGAACTGTCAAACTTTGTTTCATTTCATAGTGTTTCACGGTGTGATTAGGAATAGGTTGATAAAAGTAATTTTAAAATGTTGCACTGCTTTTAAGTTGAAGTATTTAATATGTGTTTCCTAGGCTCTGGAGTTTGTAAGAGCCTCCCTCACCAAGGTAGACGACACTGAGTTCATCTGTCCGGATGGATCTTACGCTCTACAAGAGGACAGCCCGCTGGCGATTTCAGGAGTCATAGGGGGTTCCTTCAGCAGTGTTTCCATACAGGTAATCCATTTCACAGCTGTATTGCATAGCACATTTCATCATCACCCTGTCTTCTTTTCCCATCCTGTACTTAGTTGTACATGTGCAGTGACCAAGTGTGCAAATGCTAACTTCTAGTGACTGGGCATGTCCGTGTCATTGAATGTGAGTGTGAGTGTGTGTACTTATATTTAAGAAAAACTAAGTTCCATTTTTGTGTGTTCTTGTGTGTCTTCCCAGCTCCTGTAGCTCTTGTCACAAAGCTGAGTAATTTGCATAGTTTAGCATAAAACCTCCTTCTCCTTTACTCCTCTGTGGCTGCACAAAAGCATCTTCCTATCAGTCCTTAAATCCCTAATCTCTGCAGCGTCTTCCTGTATTTGCTTCGTCTAGCCCTTTCTTTTTCTTACTTTCATTTTATTTTCTTTAATTTTTTCCCTTGAATCTTTGCTCTCCTCCTTTCCGGCACAGTCTCCCTCTCTTTTTTTTTCTGCATCTTGAAATGCATTCGGAGGCACTCCTCTAAAGCTGTTTAGGAAGAGCTAAGCGTATGCTGACCTCAGCCCCCTTCTTGCTCTTCTTCTCCTCCTCCTCCTTCTTCCTGGGGCAGCCGTTGTTAACACCACTCTTGTCCTTCATCACACACAATGATCCCTTGCTTTTTGCTGCTTATTCTTGTTGCCTTAAATTGATGTTGCGGTTGTTTTGCTTATCATTCATGTGGGGCAGCACTATTTAGATACAGTAGCTTCACCATATCCCTCTGTCTATCGGTGGCTAAAAGTAAGAGGAATGAATTTTACTTTTGAACATGCAAAATTTAATTTAGGTGTCTCAAAGGCGTTAACATACCATGCATCATTCCTCTCCTCCACTAAAACACATGTGTATGTGTCACAGCGTGCTTATGTGCAAGTGTGTGACTTGCATTCCAAGCAGAAAACACACAGCAGCCCTCCACTGCACCAAATTTTTTCCCCTTTCCTTTCATATTTTCAACTTGTCCTTCATTTTGAACCCATTACTGTAGTACATCTCCTTTCCCTCTCTCTCTCGGAAAGGTAGCAGCTTTTACTAACAGAGCAAACTCTTTTTCCCTACAGACAGGCCTCTTAGCTAGCCATAGTCATTGTTCACTGACAGGTAATGGAGCAATGCAGTTACATTATGCAGCATGACCTTCCCTGACATTTAAGTCAACTGCCATCTTTAAACCATAAAACCTGCGGCAAGTACTATAAGCAGCCCATGCATGTACTTGTGCACCAGGGTGTATGTTTCCTTGCAGGTGTGTATGTGTCATTCTGGCTTTGTGCACATGATTTCATGTATATGAGAGCACATCCTAATCTTCTATGTTATTAGTCAAATGAGATTCTGACACGTTGTCAAAACAGCTCATCAGCTGAGCTGTGAATGAAACAGTGATGAGCTCTAAAAGGATTAAACTGAAGCTAGAACAGAATGACTGTAATTTTGTGTTTATTTGTGTTTGCCTTTTTTTCTTGCATTTGTTTACATGTGGGCAAGAATGCATACCACTTTAACACTCTTTGTGCTAGAGTTGGCATCTGTGACGAAAGATAAATGAAGAGAACATGACCAATCACCATTGAAAGGGAATATTATATGGACATCAGTGGAGCCATCACTAATGCATGAGGCAGTGTGTTATTGAACCTTTAGTGCACACGTTTATTTACGAGTGCTATTCCATGTCTTTATGCACATATACTGTATGCTGCATTTTCCTTAGATCCCATTATGCATGAAGCAACACTGGCAGCTGTGACTCAGAAGGTAGAGTAGTTCATCCATTAAGGAGACGCAAGCTCCATCACTGGCTTTCACAGTGCACCTGTCTTAAATATCGAACACCCCAAAACTCTCACAGCCAACGTAGTGTGAGTGGTTTTACAAATAAGTTAAATAAGATCTCAATTTGGTGGAAAGAAAGCGTTACATTTTTGGATGGGGCTTAACATGTAGAATGAAACACTAAGTGGTTGGTGGATTAAGAAGGTGTGTGCACCATTTGCCATTCATGAAACAGCATTCTTCTAAATGAGATCCCATTTTTTCTTACTTTACATCTTTACTATCACATTACTTTAGGGAATATCATCACCAATTGATGTTTCATTTAGCCAAAGATATTTACTTAAAAGCTGCCAAGAAAAAAAAAAAACATCTTAAACAATAGCCTTTTACACATTTTTAAAGAGGGAACTGTTGTGCCACTTTTATCAGTTTTACATTAAAAGTTACTGAGGTGCTGTGATGCTATGCAGTCATTTTGCTGTAAAACCACAACAGTTCCTGGAGCGTCCACCTGAGGCTGGCTCCAAAAGCCCCAGAAGTCACATGTACACCCATTATAAAGACATCTTAACAGCAAAATCAATGATTACAGTTTGGTCACAGCCTATCTGATTACATCTCTTGGTTCTGAAATCCACTCATCCTGTAATGTTTCTGGTGTTTGATACACACAAATTGTCTTTTTTTTGTGAAATACTATAACATGTCTCTTTCCTTCGCGGTCTGCAATTAATCATTTGTAGGATAATTGGCACAGTCACTGCCACTTCTCTGAGCATCGAATTTTAAACACTTCAAGCATCTGCTTCGTCTTTCCTCTCACTTTCTCCTACTTGGTACACCAGACTAATGACATGTGACTTCAACTGGGATATTTGTGATCCTCTTTTGCTTTAGTGGAATACTTTACGATGATTCAGGGTGAACTTGTCAGAAATGTTAACAGAGTTTGGACGTCTAATTTTTAGTATCTCTCTCTCTTGACAGGTTGCCAATCTTCTCAGGCTTTTCCAGATTCCTCAAATAAGCTACGCTTCAACCAGTGCCAAGTTAAGTGATAAGACCCGCTATGATTACTTTGCTCGCACGGTGCCCCCTGACTTCTACCAAGCCAAAGCTATGGCAGAGATCCTCCGCTTCTTCAACTGGACATATGTGTCCACTGTTGCGTCAGAGGGTGACTATGGCGAAACCGGTATAGAGGCCTTTGAACAAGAGGCCCGGATGAGGAATATCTGCATTGCTACTTCAGAAAAGGTAAGGCTCAATTGGACACACAATAATGCATTCAAAGCCTAATTGGTGCTCAGAGCGAGACAATAAAACAAACTTTCGTCAGTAGTGTCACACTGGTGTATGGCCTTAATCTACAACAGCAGCAGTGAACAAGGTGCTGAATGTTTGAGCTTTTAAAGAGTCTGAATCCAGTTCTTCGTCTTGTCTTGCACACAAATAGGTTTGATATTACATCTGTGTTATCAGTTGTGTACTAGAAAATGAAAGCTTATTTTCAGGAACTCATTCTGGGTACTTCCTCAGCCACATTTTTCATCTCATTTGCTCTGGAGGGGCATGATGGAGTGAGAACAAGAGACAGAGGAGATTTTCGGCTTGTTTTTCCATTTGAATGGTGGATATAAATAACCATAAATAGGGGCTGAGACACAAATGTAGGAGTCGAAGAAACACTCGTAATACATCTGTTGATACATTAATGTTCTTTCTCCATTCAGGTGGGCCGTTCTAATGCGAAGAAATCCTATGAAGCTGTTATCCGTCAGCTCCTCCAAAAGCCCAATGCCCGTGTGGCTGTCCTCTTCCTGAGAAGCGACGATGCCAGAGAGCTGCTGGCAGCTGCTGCCAGGCTTAACACCTCCTTCATCTGGGTGGCAAGCGATGGCTGGGGTGCACAGGAAAGCATTGTCAAGGGAAATGAGGTCACTGCTGAAGGGGCCATAACACTCGAACTGGCAGCAAATCCAGTACCAGACTTCAATCAGTACTTCCTTGACCTGAACCCCGTCAAAAACCATCGTAATCCTTGGTACAGGGAATTCTGGGAGCAACGATTCCAGTGCTCTTTAGGAGGTGGGGGAACAAGTGGAGGAGAGACGCATCTCCCACCATGTGACACAGACTTGTCAATGGACAAGAGTAACTTTGAACCAGAGTCCAAGATCATGTTCGTGGTGAATGCGGTGTATGCCATGGCCATCGCCCTCCATAACATGCAGCGGAGTGTGTGCTTCAACACCACCAAGCTGTGTGACAGCATGAAGGCATTAGATGGGCGCAGACTCTACAGGGATTACATCCTTAATGTCAGCTTCACAGGTGAGAAAAGGGGGGTGTTAGAAAGAGAGTGGAGGTCCTAGTCAAGGTGCTAGAGGTGCAAGAAAATAGAACAGAATAAGGATCGAGGAAGAAGTTGGGAGGATGGGGACACGCAGGAGTGTAAATTCTGTGACTACTCAACAGTCCTCTTATAAACAACACAGGAATGTTGTCCTGATCCTAAGCTGAAGCAACCAAGCTGAAGAACATAAAAAGTTCTGAGACAAATCCACTTAATTGCTATGTATTGTTAGAGCCAGCCTGCCATTGACACCTATTATCCATGCGTAATTGATAGGACACTACAAAGTTGCTTTGAGGAAAGAGGGCTGCAGTTAATCCGTCAGCCATATTCTTCTCTCCCGCAGTAATGAGATTGTGTGTGTTATAATAGCTCCTATAGCAGGCTGCCAGTCTGTCTGTCAGTCTCTGTAGAGTTGGGAGAGAAGAAACAGAGGATTGGCTTGACTGACAGATGGCGTACAAAGGAAACGTTATAAATAAACTGCTGTGTCTTGGGGACTGACACAGGTTTAGAGGTGCTTATTCCTCCACCAACCGTGACCAAGAGCAGACATCAAAACCACCAAACAAACAGCACTTACACGGCAGCTTTGCAGCTTTGTACGCAAGGGAGAGAACAGGAAGGATGGATGTAGGACGCAAGAATGGCATCACCAAAGAAGGGGGGGGTGGGTGCTTACTGATAAGAGTGGCAGGCAGACTGGAATGAAAAAAGAGAGTTTAGAGTAAGGTAAATGGGAGTAAGGCAGAAAAGAGATAGGAAGGAAAGGAAGGAAGGAACAAGGGAGTAGTGAGGCATTGCTGGAGTGGGACAGCGTGCGTCAGCAGAAGATGAGTCTTCTCTTTGAAATTCCCCATCTTCATTTTTGCTACAAATCAAAGGACTTGCATTTCTGCCAGAGAGGAGGGAGACAGAAAGGAGGGAAGAGAGAGGGAGAGTGCAAGTTAGATTGAGAGAGATAGAAGAAACAGTCTAGGCAAATGCAGTCACTCTCTTTTTGGATGCTTACAGAGAGGGTTGGAGCAGATATGCAGATCCAACATGGAAAGTTTAAAGAGGCTGAGGAGTAAGTTGGAGATGAGATGATGTGAATCCTGCTGCATCTCTGTGTCTGTTGATCTTTCTCCTCCTCCACTCCCTCAGCGCCTCCCTTCTTTTCACCAGTGATGTATGGTCATGAGGCACATGTCTTACACTGCAGTGATACCATGAGATAGGATGAGTTTGTTGCAGCACAGTTCAACAGTGACAGCTGTATCAGTTTAAGGAGAAAAAAGGGAAAAGCTGTAGAAGCATTTGTTCTGGTTAGCCCTGTGTGACGCACTCACACTGCTGTACATAGAAGTCCCTCCATCTACAGTACATTAGGAAGGAGCTGAGGTGAGTTGAGGTTGGATGTGGGGTATAAATACTGCAGCATCACCATCCGCAGTGCTCTCAGTCTGAACTGTAGCAGATGCAAAACCAACACGGTTGTGAGCACTCTCTTTCCCCCTCAAATCTCCTCTCTTACACACACACATGCATGTTTACTACACAGAGTGAAGTTGATCCCAGTCGTGTCTTTACACTGATCAATCTTTACTGATACAAGAGCAAACAGTGTTTTCAGCTGATTTTACTGTGTGTGTGTGTGTTTCTGACAGCTTATGCGATGCACAGAAGCATTATGTTTTGCAGTTGGGAGTGTTTTCATATGCTGCTCTCTTTATCTAGCCTCATCTTGCTAGTTGCTATGGTAATGAAGCCGACACCATTGCCAATTGTTGAAGTGATCGAGTAGATCATGGGCACTGCTCTCTAACCAACTGATAGCACACACAGGGGCACGCTTCTGCATCCTCTTATGATCATAAAACACACACATACAAACAGACAAAAGGACTGATACACAAACAGTCAGCTTCTTTACAAAGAGGCAGCTTGAAAAGCTTGTTTTTTCAGCAGTAAGAAATTGCAGACATCCCCAGCCCACACACTTCTCAAAGCCATCATTCAACTCCCACCCACCCACCGCCCTGATCTGCAGCAAACATATCAGTATACACTCACACACACACACACACACACACACACACACACACACACACACACACACACACACACACACACACACACACACACACATACGCACAGTCTTCTGTTGAAATAGTGGTGATAGATGTGATATTCCCTCTTCTCTGCGCTTTTGAGTGTGTGTGTATGTGTGTGTGTGTGTGTGTGTGTTTGTGTGTGAGTGATACGTCTGTGTTAGCAGAGGCGGTGTGCCTTCAGGGCCATATTGAGCAGGGAGCTTACTGCAACGTTTAGATGCTGGAGAACAACCTTCACTCCTTCTCTTCCTCATTTTTTTTTACCTTCTCACTCTCCCTCTCTTTCTCTCACCCTCCATTTCTGTATCACCCTGTTTCCCTCCATCTCTCTACCTTTTCTCACCCTCCCTCCCTCTCTCTTGCTCCCTCTCTCTCTTTCTCTACATTCAAAAACAGCACATCCCACTCAGACTTCACAAGGTTGCTCTTCTGCCTCCGCTGCCTCTCTGTGCCGGTCTGTTCCTCCACTCCTTTCCTTTGGCTCATCCTTCCATCCATCCTTCACCTTCTCTCTATTGATTCCTCCCTCTAAAGCCCTTCTTCCATCCACCTGTATCTCCACCAGCGTCACATTAGTCTCCTTCTTCTCTCCTGTGCTATCTCCTCTCTTCTTTTTCACAGTCTTCTCCCTTGTCACTTCTCTCCTTTCTTCGCTCCTTATCTCATCTTCTTGCTCATCCTTTCTCCCAGTACCTCCTTGCTTTTGGCCTGCCGTTCCTCCCTTTTGTCTCCTCTATCTCAACACCTTTCTTTCTGTCAAGCTTCAGCTCTCTGCTGCTACCTCACATTTCCTCCACATACATCTCTCCCCCTTGTTCTTCACTTCCTGCGCTCCTGCCCTTCTGTCCTCCATTCCCCTGTGGCCTGTTGGTCCATTGCGCTGGCAGCTCCTCCATCCCCAGGGAGCAAATCTGCCAGGAGAACAAATATAGCTGATGAGATCTGTATGTAACATGTGAGTGTTTTATCTCTCGTATGTGACTATGAGTTTATGTCTCAGTAGGTCACAGATCTATAAGGTGATCAGGGAACAAAACTAGGTCAGGACAGGTTGATCTCATTGGAAGCATCCAGAGATGTATTTATATCCACCTGAAACAGATGTGCTTTTCTAAATAAACCAACATGCAGTATTTACTTTGTCAAGCTTGAACCGGGATTAAGTCAGGGAGGTGGATTAATGCTTAGAAGTACAATTATATATTCCTGAGCCAAGAACTAATCAACAGCCAGCTTTCGAATTTTCAGTCACACACTCAGAAAGAAAAGATTCCTCCACTCTCTCTCTCTGAGCCAGCATACTTCCCCTTCTCTCCCTCTCTCCACTTTCAGATTACTTATACCTACTTACTTCCCCAAAACTTCTTTCCTTTTTTCTTCTCTCCTCATCTTTAATACCCACAATCCCCCTTGGGCTTTGCTTTAGCAAAACATGGCCGGGAACATAATCAATTTCACAGCTTCTGCATGGAAAGACAGTTTTCACCATGCTTCTGATTAAGCTAGAATAATAAGGTGTTTCTCCAGATAGCAGGAAAGCCAGTGTCTCAACAAAAATGTGGAATCTTTAAATCAGCAGTTTGTCTCTTGCAACTCTCACCCAGATTCTGTTTTGTTTTTTTTTCTCCTCGAAATGTGCTTATTCTCCAGCCAAAGCTGTTTTGATTACTGCAATCACAAGAAGAGAGCTTCAGTTGACAATGCAATGAATGTGTTCGCAACAGTGTATTTGCTGTTCCATCTCAGCTGTGCAATGTGAAAAATTGTAGAAGAATGTGGCAGAGAAAGCATGGTCTATCACTGAAGGCAGGAGAGACAACTCTGAGGCATGAAAAGTCAGTCAAAGCTGCGTTCAGCACTGAGGGCCAAACCCTTCTGTGGTCTCAGCTAGTCCAGCAGGGAGTATTGTATGCATGAGGTCGAGCAGAATCATCAATCTCTACTCTTTTGGATCTTTGGTTTTTTGAGACTGCAGGACAGCCCGCACCGCTGTTGGTGAGCAGTCACCATATTCAGTTCAGCAAGTGATCAAAACGGTTCAGTTCATGGTGTATCAAAGTCACTCAAAGACGTGCAGTAGGATGGTAGCTCAGGGACAAACAACGCTTCAGCTGTTTCTGCAACCTGCCAGCTGTACAATTCTGCCAGAATACACATTCTTTTGAGCCAATTCATCTGAAACGCTGCTACATCTACTGGGTGGATGGCCAAAAGCATTTAATTCAGAGACTTAGTGTTGTAGTCAAGAGAACGAATGGGCAGACAACATTTTCCTTTGAACTAAATATCTGCAAACTTTGATTTTGCATCCATCCTAGCTGAATTTGTGAAACATTTAGTGCTGTGCTGAGAAGTAAACTTACTGTTATTATGTTTTTTTGTATATATATATTCAATGTCAGTATCAATAATGAGATATCATTTGACAATACTACCATTTTCAGACTGGATGAGAAACCATGCTACATTTATGAGTAGAGTAACCAATAATCCTCTTTTGCTTGCACGTCATCCTTTTTGGTCATAAAATTATGTTCTGAGTGGTTTATAAAATTCCCCTTGATGTTTTTCTCAGCCCGTTCTACAGAACATTGATAATAAAGCAATGGGCCACTGGTATCATTCTGATGCACCAACCTGTCAAGATGTTAAGCAAGCATGAAAACATGGTCCGACTGCTTGTACTGCACCCTCAGACAGAAAATACTCAAGTCAAATTCACTTTTATACTGCAGATACCGTAGTACCTCTCTTTTTGTCTTGTTTACGACCTGTTGGGGGCATTGAAATGTACTGTGTGCAAAGCTGAGACCTTTGTGTCAGAACTAAAATTTTGAGGCATTATTCATATTTTTCATATATATATATATTTTTTTTTTTCTTATTTATTTAAGCATGTGGTGAGGTATTATAATTGAAGCCTATTTCCACCAGTTATAGAAATAAAATGAAAACTTGGCCCATGTTAAGTCAAAATTTTGAGATAAAAAGTTAAAATTTTGAGTTAAAAATTCTTACATAAAAATAGAAACTTTGGGACAAAAATCAAAATTCTAAGATTGAAAAATTTCAGACTGAAAATTTTTTGGACAAAAAAAATCAAAAGTTCTGAGATAAAAGTCGAAACTTTGAGACAAAAAGTAAAAAAATTGAGATTCAAGAGTTGACATTTTTGGGACACAAAGTCAAAATTCTGAGATAAAAATAAATAAATTTTTGGGACAAAAGATGAAAATTTTGGGGTAAAGGGTTACAATTTTGATACTCTCAAAATTTTGGCTTTATATTGGCAACAAGAAAATCTCATCAAAGCTAGTTTTTCTTTTCATTTTTTTAACTGGTGGAAATAAGTTTGTTTAATAACTCCTCACCACATGCTACTTTGTCATCTTTAAGTGTCTTTGGGTATTTTTTGCAGTAAAATATAGGGGGTCCTCTTTTGGGGTTTTTAGAATATGGTTACCTTATTTATACAGGACATCATGACGATTTAAAAAACTTAAAGTATGTCTAATGTCCACACAGCCGGAGAATTTTCAACCCCTTTTGTCTGCCACTCTTACTCTGAACATCTCAGACTTTTCAAATCAGAGTTAGAGGGAAAGAGATGTCTATCCATCAGTCAAGAACCGGGCTGACTCTCACAACTCTCCACAGTCACTAGAGGAGCCTCAGTGGCCTTCGCTGGCACGAACTTGCTCCCTCATACACTTTCTTCGATAAGCCGCTGTGTCACGTCAGCAAGGTCGCTGATGTTGGTTAGAAGGAGGAATCACCTGTCCCCTGAGTCAATTGCTTTCTGAAGGCAATGTATAAGAGGCAAGTCAAGGACAATACAGCGCCTTCAGATGGATCTGGAGGCTAACACCGTTATCTCTTTACCCTGTATTACAAGTAATTACCAAATGCAGCTCATTAGACTTCAGAACACAGCCAAGGTCCTAATAAGGTGCGTTGTGGTAATTAGCTAGTGGCAAAATGTTTCTGTGAATGTGTATAGATATCTAAGAGGAGGAGGCCCAGCTTGTCTTATGGCACAGCGTTATTAGCAGACTTTATTATCTGCCAACTTGCAGTCTAATGGCTTCATAACTCGTCTGAAGATATTATCAGCCCTTTCTTATTGAAATCATTTTCATTTAGCTGTCACTGAAACATTTAGCCCCAAATCCAACGAAGGCTTGACAGATAGAATTTCCTGTGACAGCAAGAGAGAAGTAGAGAGAGGGAGAGAGAGAGGGTTGTGCTGTCTCTGTGATTTATGGATTTCATAAACCCTAACCCCCCCTGCTGCCGTCTGACATACCATTCTTCTCTGAACACTCTGAGCTTTAACAACAATAGCACAGTTTTAGCCCTTGTCAGTGTTGCATGCACGTTAACACACACACACACACACACACACACACACGCACTTGCACGCACTGACAGCAGGGTCAGAGCTTTGGTTCTGTCAGCACAGCCTCCCACAGCGCTCAGAGCAATACCTTAACCATCACACTGTAAAGTAAAACCTAATGGAGCGTCCAAAGACGTGTGTGTGTGTGTGTGTGTGTGTGTGTGTGTGTGTGTGTGTGTGTGTGTGTGTGTGTGTGTGTGTGTGTGTGTATGTATGTGTGTGTGTGAGTGAGTAAGTGTGTACATCCACACACTTTTCTACCCAACAGCATTTTCCAAATCCATATTTTCTGATTTATTGTACTGATTCAGAGTGTGAAGCCAGAGTTTTGTCGCATGATTCCTTCATTTCCCGATGACACAGAGATATGAGAGAAGCAGCACAACATTATCGATACTGCGGAGAGCCTTGTTAACATTAAAGAGTGATGCTCCATAAACCCAGTGCACGCTGCACTATCCCCAAGCCACATCATCATTTGACAGTGAAGGCAGCAGCGTATCGTGGTTGGTCATGTACAGTGTGTCAGCAGCACAGAGTTGATTGCTGTGCTGTAAGGAAAGAAGTGACTCTGTAGGAGTGATGTGCAGTTTGTCTGTGTCAAAACAACCGGGTGTCAGCTCTGTCAGGTCCAACACTGCCTGCATGGCATCAAGAACATACTTTTTTCCCAGCCCATAGATGCCTTTCTTCTTCACTTGTTTTTAATGGTTTCAGCTTCCTGCCAATTTCACAATGTCTTCTGTTCCCACATCCTCAGGGTAGATGGTAATCCTTTCATAACAACTTGTATACAAACCAATTTGGCAGTTTGAGCAGTGTAGCTCCCTCACATAAGAGACCTTGAGGCCGGTTCTTTCTGTGTGTGGGCAGCTACAGCACAACTCAGGGAATCAGTCCCCTGCTTCTATGCCTGTGACTCTATGGGCGGTCCATCACTGATGCATTTTGTAATAAAGTTTGTCAGATCAGAATTTTGAGCAGTGTTTTGTCCCTATGTGACCTCAAGGAAACATTGGAGGCCATTGATTCACATAGATATTACCAAGCGTAGCAGGCATTTATAGCCTCTTAGCAAATACTTTAGTGACTGGCTGGTCCCCAGTAATAAAAAACACGATTGTAATCCCCTCCACTGTCTTTTCTGTTCCCTCGAGGCTTAACTGACCACAGCTTGTTGTCTCGGTCCTCACTGCTGCTTTGAAGAGACATCAATGAGACATCAATGGGGTGATTGTTTGTGATTTTACGCTTTAATCTCCTTATTCTACTCATGTTTTTACTGTTTTTTCTACCTCTCCAGCACCCTTTGCTCCTTCAGGCATTGAGACCTTGGTGAAGTTTGATTCCCAGGGGGACGGCATGGGCCGATACAATATCTTCAGCTACCAGCGCTCTGCTGATCGTTACGGTTATGTGCCAGTCGGAGAATGGGCAGAGAGTCTAAGCCTGAGCCACGATCTGATTCACTGGCCCAGAGAAGTGGTGCCCACCTCGCAGTGCAGCGACCCCTGCGAACGCAATGAGATGAAGAAAATGCAGGCAGGTGGGAGGCAATGTTCCTTTTTATATTATTGAAACACACCATAACAGGCCTTTAGAAAAATTTCAGACTGTCACACTCTGCTGCTCATATTCCTGTCTCCCAGGCGAGTACTGCTGCTGGATCTGCACAGCCTGTGAGCCTCATGAATACCTGGCAGATGAGTTCACCTGCTCGCCTTGTGCTCCTGGCCAGTGGCCCACTGAGGATCTGACGTCCTGTTATGACCTTCCCGAGGACTATATAATGTGGGAAGATGCCTGGGCCATTGGTCCAATAACAATTGCGTGTGTAGGGTGAGTGCTGAGGGGCTGTCACCATGGTATCAGTCTCTGACTGGTCCTGAGGTGTTTCTATCTGTTTGTGTGTGTCTGTTTGTTTGTGTGGGTGTTGGACCAGGGTATGGGAACTGAGTTCGGCTAAACCTCTCCAGCTTCACAGTTGTTGTCAGATCATAGCTTAGCAGACGTAATGCTCCGCCTGTCAAGTTTTGATTTTTCAGCATGCTGAAACAGTGAGCGTGAATCCCTTTTGAAAGCAATGCTCAGCAGCAGAAAGCCAGATGGCTGGGTTTTTTTTTTTTACAGATTTTCTGTGACCACAAGTACATGAGCAAAAGTAAAGGTACAAGTAAAATAGATCACGAATGAGGTAGTCTGCTTAGACCCTTAGCTGCACTTGTGTTTCGTAAGTTAGCTCATAACCTATTAAAGACTTTAAAAGGTTTATAGATCTTTAAAAAGGTTTTTTTTTCTTTTTTTTTTTGTCCCTGAATGTTTAGCCTCAAGATTATGTGAATGTAGACTGCAGGTGAAAAACAGTGATCATAATTACATATCAAGTTGAACTATGAGACTGATGATAAATTTGACTTGGTGCTTGAAACAGTTTGGCCTCTTACACAATTGTTTTACTACTCAGCTATTTGATTTGTGCTTCTTGCACTGAAAAAAAACTGAAATCAAGGCAAGTGTTTGTGTTTTTTTATAAGTAAAATTGTCTTATACTTGATATGAGCCACATTCAACTGACAAATCTACAGGAATGTCTTATTTCAAGTTATTTAAAGACAAAAATGATGTCTGAATCAATTCTGTCAAGTGAAAGAAAATCTGCCAATGGGATAAGAAAAATTTGCTTGTCAAGTTTCTTGAAATTAGAATAATGTCTTAATACAAGGAACTTTTTCATACCCCATTGGCAGATTTTTTCGGACTTGTCACAAGCAATTTAGACATCATTTTTGTCTTTCAATGACTTGAAATAAGACATTTTATGGACTGGTCTGGTGAATGTGGCTCATATCAAGTCAAAATAGTTGTTTTTACTGAAAATAAGACATTATGACTGGCTTACACTTCAGTTTCTACAGTGTTTATGACTAATTGACTGCTCTCCTACAAATGTTGAATATGTTCACCAAAATGCTATACTCTCGGAAAAGTTCATAAGTATCAGTCACAACCGTTACATCATTTAATAGTCTTTTTTGTCTGCCATAAATATAGGTTCGTGTGCACTGGCCTGGTGTTCTGGGTGTTTGTCAGACACAACCACACACCGCTGGTGAAAGCTTCAGGCAGAGAACTTTGTTACATCCTTCTCTCGGGAGTCTTCATGTCCTACGCCATGACTTTCCTTTTCTTGGCCAAACCATCTCCTGCCATCTGTGCCCTTCGGCGCCTCGGCCTGGGCACATCATTTGCTGTCTGCTACTCCGCCCTCCTTACCAAAACTAACAGAATTGCCAGGATTTTTAACGGCGTTAAAGACGGAGCAGGAGCAGTGAGGCCACGCTTCATTAGCCCATCCTCTCAGGTGAGTGATTGCTGCATCACAGCCATCCATCTGCATCAGTCAGACGGATGGACGGATGGATGGACACGCAGAGGTTGCTGATGACTTTACTCACCTCTTATCCTCTTCTTTTCCAGGTGTTTATCTGTCTAAGTTTGATTTCTGTCCAGTTGGTGATGGTGTCAGTGTGGCTGCTTCTGGAAGTTCCTGGGACACGGCGCTTCACCTTGCCAGAGCGGCGACAGACTGTCATCCTTAAGTGTAACGTCCGAGACTCCAGCATGCTGCTATCACTGGGATATGACGTGCTCCTGGTCATCCTGTGTACTGTGTAAGTGTGTCATAATTGATTCAATTTGAAATAAAGCTTGATTAAAGTAATGCCCTTACCTTGATTTCTAAAAGCACAAATAACTTACCTTGTACGTTCTGAAGTTTTCTACATTGCAAAGACATTCATGAATACAATGTATCAGATAATGTTGCAGCTTTATATCTAATCTGAAACTTTATTGTTTTTAAGGTATGCTTTCAAGACCAGGAAGTGCCCAGAGAACTTCAACGAGGCAAAGTTCATCGGATTCACCATGTACACCACCTGTATCATTTGGCTGGCATTTCTCCCTATTTTCTATGTCACATCCAGTGACTACAGGGTATACTTATCTTCAATGTACACTCACACGTACACAAACATACTTGTCTGTATTCTTGCCTTCTTTAAAGCAATGGGTTTGGTATAATCAGGGTATCTCTTACAAACTGATAAAATCACATAAAAACATCACACAAATTACTCTGAATGGGGATAAGACATAACAAATCCACAGTTATGTACGACCATGCTGACTTGTGCTATACACTTATCACATATCTGACGTTAGTTATCAATTTTAAAATGATTTGATGCTCTTAATCTTAGGGCACTATCGCTTCAAACACCATCACTATCATTGGGTATATTTACGTGATATAAAATACCCAATAAAAGAATCAAAAATATATTAAAGTAGGACAATAAATGGCAAAATGAAGCGCTCTCCTTTCACTATTCCATATATGAACTTTCTTAAATGACATATAAGGTATCAATAGCTGTCCCAAAAGTAAGGCTCTAAAATTAGTGAAAAGCGAGTCATCAAGGAAAAATTCCCCAAAAAATAGAAAAATTGAGCTGGGATTTTTTTGTCAATGGTCTTTGCATTTCTTGGACATATGGGTGTTGTCTGGTGATGAGAAAAATTTAAATTTTTCCATTGAGAAACAATGGTGAAATTTTCTACCCCTTAAACACTCACGTTGGGTGAAAATCACTCAAGCACGTGCCAGTTGAAAAAAACAGAGATGGGAACAGGGAAACACGCCCACCTTTGAAGATGTCAGTGAGTAGCATGAGGATACCCAGGGACCCACGAAGCTTAGACAAACACAGCACGAGGAAAGTCATTCAAATACATTTGCTCGGGGTGAAATTGATAGTATTCTAGGGTTAAGAGGGTTCTCTTCCAGTGTGGCACAAGATAGGACACAGTTTGCCCCTGCTTCATGACCTCTCGCTGTGATAAAAATGACATTATTCCTGCTCAATTTTTAATGCAAATTATTTGGTTCATCAAAAACAATGAGGCATTATAACTGATTTTCAATCAATTTTGCAATTATTGCAGATGACAGTGCCATTATTTTCAGATTGGTCCTTCTTTTTAGTGGTAAAATTATGTCCAGGGGGTTTTTATAAAATTCCCTAAAATGTCCGAAAAATGACCAAAATGTGTACTGAAGTGCCCGCCTGGTTGGAAAAAAAAACAAATAAACTGTATTTTACATTCAGCCATGTCTTTTTGTAACATTCATAGAAAAAATATATTTTCGAAAAGTGCTGTAACCAACACAGGTCTAACCTCGACCTAAACAATTTCCATCTTTCTGTCAAATATCACAGCGCTGCAGTTTCAGGATGAAAAGCAGACAGGCTCAGTCAAACTGCTGACACATGTCCAGATTTAACGGGGGGCTAGGGGGGGGGTTCACCTGGTACATACAAATCATAAGAATGCTGTATACACACACACACACATACACACACCTTAAGCAAACACGCTTGCTCAAACACCCACGTAGTGTACTGTATCAAAGGGCATATGAGAAGAGTGCTGATGCCAGGGCTGCTCATTTGATCCTCTCTCTCTCTCTCTCTCTCTCTCTCTCTCTCTCTCTCTCTCTCTCTCTCTCTCTCTCTCTCTCCCTCTCTCTCTCTGCAAACAAGCATTTCTTTGGCCTTGTGATCTGACTTTAAGATTAGACAGGTGGAGCCATTAGATCCCCAACATGCTTAACCACTCACTCTCTCTCATACACATACACACACACACACACACACACACACACACAAACACACACACACACTCACATAGGAATGTAGGAGATGTTGAAGGGTGAGAACGGATGTGCCTCCCCATGCACCACTGTGATTTCACTGTGAGTTGCTGTTAATCAAGCCTGTAAACATCCCTCAGCCACTCAAAGTAACACACAGCAGTGATCTGGCAGCCTGAAAGGGACAAGCAGCTCACATAGTGTTGAATTTAATCTGACAGATCTCAGAAAATAGAGTTACATTCACCGCTGAGATGCTGTAAAGTTTGGCCTGCAGTCTCTGCTGATTAAGTCTTTCATTGATCCATGCTGTAATTGTTATCCACAGGACTACAGCAAGATAACAAAAAGTCTGCCAATAAATACATACTCACTTTATGGGCATCATTTGCCCTGGGTTCTTTTACAGTTAGGTTAATTACTTGAAGCGTTTCTGTGCGCTGTATCTTTCCTCTGCTTATTGACTTTTCTCTTCAATTTATTATTGTTTTATTGCCTCAGAAGCACATTTTCTACTCCTTTAAAAATGCCTTTGACAAATGTTCATTACAATAGATTTTTATCATCATATTATCTCTACAAGGCATGAACATAGGATTTCTTCTCAAGAGCCCGGCTTTTTCTTACCTTTTCCTTCTTTCTCTGCAGGTTCAGACAACTACCATGTGTATCTCAGTCAGTCTCAGTGGCTTTGTGGTCCTGGGCTGTATGTTTGCTCCCAAGGTCCATATCATCATGTTTCAGCCGCAGAAAAATGTGACGAGTCACAGGCTTAACCTAAATCGCTTCAGTGTCAGCGGGGCTGCCACCTCGTACGCATCCCACGGTGGGTTACACGCTGTTACCTCATTTTTAAAGAGACAGAGTTTAGGGCAGCACTCTTTCATCTTTTTTTAACACCTCTGTGTTTCACAAGGACACAGGAATAAACATCCTGAAATATATGTGTTTTTTGATGTTTTGGTTCCACAAAACAGTTAGAGAAGACGTTGGGAGATGATATATTCACTGTCACTCCAAAAGGAGAATTCTTAAAATAATACATTTGGGACTTACTTTGTAGGTAATGACATAGTTCACACATGTGCTGAGTGCACTGAGATGGCAAAAGAGAAGCAGGCCCCCTTTAAAGAGACATAAAGTGCTTTTCAATCTAAAGTACCAGGAACTTTTTGTTCCAGGATCTTCACCTCTCAGTAGAAAATGGTTACTGTTACCTATTGTCGTCTGCATTTCCACTGCAGTCTTCAGTTCAATTACACAGACATTAATCAAGCCACTGATGTAAGAGGACGCAATGAAAAAATTGCATGACGCTGGTAGTCTAGAAGACTGCAGTCAACAAAAGTCAAAGACCATACATGAAAAATGGAGCAACAGAAAACAAAAGACCGTCCAGCATGGTTGTGTGATGGTACACAACCTGATCCTGTAAACTTGCGACTTTCAGTTATGTTTCCATCACAAAAAGCTTAATATCATTAAATAGTCATCTGATGAGGAAACTTTGACAAGAAAACTTCCTTCCGAATAGGTCCCTGGTTCTTTGGGTGGAAAGTACCTTTATTTCAGAGCGAGACTTGAATTTCTTAAATTCATAAATGTGGCAATCATTGACTTTTTTTCAATATAGTTTCTGGCAAAGATTAGCTTTCTATATATACCTGTTGCTTTGATTCTACCTGTGCAAAACTTTGAAAACATGTCAGCATTTCTTGCTCTTGAAAAAACTTTAAAGCAGCTAATTATGTAGACACTTTGGGTAAATATTCTCTCTTTTCTGCCCTCCTCTCTATGTAGCTTCGGTCAGTGCCCAACACGTCCCAACCGTGTGCAACGGGAGAGAAATTGTTGACTCCACCACGTCTTCTCTGTGACCACATCCCATCTACCCTCTGAACCTGCCCCTGCGACTGTTAGCCAACCCATGAACATTTCCTCTACTGCGCCAACCATTCTTCTCTCCCTTATACAAATACTATACACACTCACTCACACACACTTACATACAAACATGTACCCACAAATACACGCACAAACAAAACATGCTTTCTTGTGGACTAGAACTGTATTGTTTCATAAATGTAGAAAGTGTGTAACTAAAATTAAATTATTTTCTAGGGATGTACATATATGGAATCAACATTGTTGTAAGTAGAGAAACAAAAGAACAAAAAAAGTTTTTAGGAGGAATTTTTGGAGCCTTTGTTTTTGATAGCTTTGTTATGATGCCATGTAAATAGACATGCGCTTAATCTTGGTAGGAGGGAGTGTGTCCCTCAGTCTGGATGCACATTTGTGACTCTGCTTACCTCACCTGCAATATCTCACAGACTTTTTATTCTCATGCTTTTTTGTAGGTCTCATTGTAATAACCGATTATGTATGCATTTCTATTGTGTATCTGTACATTTGTATATTCTACTACTGATGGTTCAAACAGCACAATGTTGACAGTCATGTAACTCTAGAATGAACGTGGACTAAAGGATCAAATAGACAGTATGAGATGGCTGGAATGGACATGTACAGATATCCATGATACTCATCAGCTCACAGTGACACTGTGCCAGAGTGCAGATCCCAGCTTGTGAAGAACTTATCTCTTTAAAAAGTTGTTTTGCATCCTAAGTCCATATAAAGAACCCTCTGTGGCTGGAAAATGTATTCCTTTTGATACAAATGGTTATGTTTCTATTTAAAAGTATTGAATCCCTTTATCTAAAAGGCCATAAATCCAGACATGTGTTCAGAGAAACACCAGTATGTTCACTCCCACTCTCAAACTGTAGTTCTTTCAGAGGAGTGTTGTGAGAAACTGCTGATGAGAACTAATCGCACCATGAAAAAAAACAAAGAGCAACAAATTTCCTTTTACTCAAGACTTTCAATACACAAAACTAAATAATTATCAACAACATGAAAACTAATAAGGAATAACTGTTTGCTTTTCTGGACACATGTTGATTTTTTCCAACTTCAGGGGAGAAGTAGCTTCTGTTTTTGTTCCCCGTTGATACCGCATGTGGTGATGTTTTGAATATGGCTATGTGCCTTAACATATGTTTGGTAGTTCTGCAGGAAGTGATTGTCAGAGGTCTTTTTTTTAAATTACCTGCTGGTAAATGTAAAAGTGAGCCCAGTTTAGAGCCCACCAAGTGTCTGCCGGTGTTAAACCTTACCAAACTTTCTGCCATTGATTGTGTGTCAGAAGTGTTCCAGTGTCTCAATCTGAGTAATCCTCACAAGGAAATGACTTCCTCCAACGCCTTCTTTCCTTAGCTTGTGAAAAAAATCAAAGAATATAATATTTAAGATGGACATCCATCATACTGTTTTAACTTTTTACAGATAGGTGGCACTAATGACCGAAAGAAGGAGAAGAGAAACTCATATACTGTTATAACAGAGTCATTCATTCGTCGGCTTATTCAAGTGTGCAGTTTACACGTCTGTGTTAAATGTGTTGACGTGCAGAGGTGAAGTGGAGCAGCTGGCTTCAGCTGTCAGTCCTAGAGAGGATCACGAGAAGAGGCAGAGCACACAATGTCAGCTGCTGGCGGATTTCATCTGAAAAAAAACAGGCTTTTAGCAGTAAAACTAATATGCATAACGTACATAACTTTTAGAAAGATATCAAAAGTCTGTGGCTGGAAAAATGACAACCTCTGCTAAAGTGGGGGATAAATGACGAAAAGAAAAAAATAAAAGTTTTTATAAGACAATCTAAACATACTTATTTTGTCAACTAATTTTACATAACAACAGATTTTAGACAGAGAGGGAGAGGGGCCTGCCATGAAAGACAAATAGAGGGGTATTAAATCACTAATAAACTGATCTCAAATGGTTTTATACTACAATATGTTGTATCAAATAAAGTGTCACTATCAAGCAATATTTTGGACAAACTATGTGAGCAGAATCCTTTATTTCTACCCCAGACAAGCTTTTTCAATCAGTTTTCTTTTTGTCAAGGGTCATACAGTGGAAACCGATTTACACCTCTCCAGCAGAACTTTTTAGAAAGCACACTGAATATGAGATTGAAAGCATTTTTAGAGGATGAGCCAAGAAGAGCCGACCTACATCCAGGCATGTGTGCGTTAGGTGCAGGGAGCAGGAGGAGTGAGTGAGCGGTGTGGTGGAGCAGAGGGTAGCTGATGCTACTGCTGGATTATGTAAAACACTCCCACAGCCCAAAAGTCGCAGCACTGCTACGAAAGCTCAAAAGCATTTCTGAGATTCACAGTCTTTGTTAGCAGAAGGCTTAGCCATTCACTCTGTGGTCCTGCTCCCACAAGATACACCCCGCATGGCAGGTTGCTATGGAGAAGTGCCGGCACATCCGCTGCCGGAATGTCTGTTTGTCTGCATGGAGAGGAGGGAGGAGGGAGGAAGGAGTGAGGGAGAGGAGACTTAGAAAGAAGAAGAAGAACGGGGTGCTGGTTAGGATTCAAATTGGCACTGACTGATGAGATTTGGCTTGGTTGAGGCTCAGTACCCCACTCCCAGCTCTATAATGGTCACACAAATAGAGCACTTAACCTTGATTCTGCTCTCATTTAGTCCAGGGACTAGTCTCAGACACAAGTCTCACACCCCTTCCTCTGACCCCCTCTCTCTCTCTTAGTCTACCTCTCCCCCGCCTGGTCTCAGCTGTATGTGTGAAACTGGTGACTTAGTCGCTCTCAGCCAAGACCACAGTGGCCAGACAAACAAGCTGGTTAGTCCACACTTCAACTGAGGCAACATGATGTGGGTGCGTGCGTGCTGCAGAGCCTGCCAGCACAGGGATTTAGGGGGAGGCTGTATAGGGAGGAGAGGGATGAAAAGGGTTAGAGAGAGTATGGGAATACAAAAGTTTGATTGTTTTGAACTCAGTTTGGCATCTCATGTTCATGCTAACTTTTTAATTGGCTTAATTCAAGCATATCCTTTTCAAACAGAAAACCAACCACCTCTGACATTGTTGCTCTGTTCACCCTCCGCCAAATGCCATGTGCTCTACAATGTTCTCTGTGCTGTGGCCCTGTGCTATACAGCAGAATGAGTCTTCAGCCTCAGTAGGTTTTAAAACCAGGATCTCTGTGAGGAAATCAAGCTGAACTCTGGTCAGTCGCAGAGCAATAGTTAACTGTTCCTGATACGTGCAATAAAAAGGCTGTGATGACATCAAATAAATGACGACAAGCAAGCAGCATGAGTCCTCTGCTCCTCTGTTTACACAAAAACTCTTTGTGTGTGTGTGTGAGAGAGAGAGAGAGAGGATGAATCTATAAAATCTCAAAGTTCATTGCCAATGTAGATAGATTTGTCTCTTCAGTCACATTACCAGCCTCTTGCCACCACTTTCACACACACAAACACAAACAGATAGAGAGAGAGACTCTATTCATAGTGTGTGCTGGCGAATGTTGAAAGATGCCTCTAACACTCCTGCCTAATCTGTTCCCTAAGTGATGGCACTCCAATTAAACCTTTTCCTGGAGTGCCCCCTGCCTTGAGACAATGAAATCCAGTGAGTAAATTTGTTCTCCTCAGCAAGAAAAACTGAAAGAAAATACTCAAACAAAAGGAAAATGGGAGGAATTACAGGTTGTTGTCAACAATGTATACTGACAAGCTGCTGGAGTGTCTTTTCAGGAAAAATAAAGGGAGTGAGGTTTTTCTCTGAGCTCATTTCATACTGCAGAAATTGTATTTTCTGCATATCCCCTGCCTCCTATTTCTTGGAACACCATTTACTCCTTACAGTCTATCTCTCTTGAATTCAACATGGTTTTGCTGTCATCATATAAGTAGACAATGACTGCCCTCTGGTGGTAGATTTAGGTCTTTCAGTGAATTTGAACAGTTTCAACAGCAGGAAATATTATTCCATTTAAACAGCTGGAAAGCAAAAATGTTGACGTTTTACTGAGGAGGATATTTCATTTAGGGATTCTGAAAATACTGCAAATTCTAAAAACTATTTCAAACCCCCCAAAAGTACTTAGATATCAGAATAACATACATTTTTAACTTTAACAGATAACAGACTATTAAAAGTATCCAACCAAAAGGGGCACCTGTTTGTGAAAGTTGGTAAGCAAAGTCTCAATCACATAAAAGGGCAGGATTTTAGTTTTCTATGGGCCAAACAAATATTGACTGGACGTTAAAGGGAAGAGAATCTGTTTGAAGTGGATTACAGCGACCCCTATCGCTGAAGGACTCGTGACTTATGTATTTGTTTTAAATAATGAATAGAGATTGGATCTTCTTTTCAACTCTGCTTTTCTTTGTTCAAAAAAACTTTTTACTGGATTGGATTTTTTTCATTATTAATCACAAAATTGTGAAAGGTGCTTAAAGTAATTCACACACTAATGCTTTCAAGACTTGCTCAGATTTTGGGAAATAATCCTGCAATCTTTAGGAACATATACTTTAAAATTCCTCGGTGAAATATCACAAGAGTTACTTTTTTGACCTGGTCTTCTTTACATTCCCAAAGAGATTTTCTTAGACACTTTGAATGTTTTTAATTCATAGTCCTTTCATAGTCCTAAAAAAAGGTTTGACTCTTCAAAATAAAAATTCCAAGCAAAAAGGGAGGACGTGAGTGGACAAATCTCGGACAGTTTCTTAAAACTCTCAGTTCAGAATCAGTCAAACTTGGACCACTCTTACATAAATACAACATATTTTATTTGACGTACATAGACAGTCAATATTACAACCTTCCCTCAGTTCACATGACATCTTCATTTTCAATTTGTCAGCAGCAGAACAAAAAGAAGAGAAGATAGCAGCTTCATATGGCTAGAACAGAGCAGTCTGTGTAAACATCTTTGGAAACCGGACACATATTCAGCCTGGTGGTGACACCACAGCTTCTTAAAGACATTCTAGACACTACACAGGATGAAACTAATCCAAACAAAACAGAACATCAATCGAATAGGTCCTTGTCTTACCCTGAGCTCCTCAAACAGCCTTTCTGACATCAGGTTTTATCAGAAGATTACCATGAAGTGTCCATCACACACACACACACACACACACACACACACACTCTCACACACACACACACACACACACACA